>CAUYLG010008540.1:0-16682 GCA_963573385.1 Cacajao melanocephalus | reverse complement strand
CCGCAAAACATACATTTTTCTCAGTATCACATTACACCTATTTTAAAAGTGACCACATAATTGGAAGTAAATCACTCCTCAGCAATTGCATAGCATTTCACAGGTTTAAATAAAATATTGGTTGGCTGCTTGTTTGTTATTTTTGTCTCTTATTCCTTCCTGTCTCCATTGTTAAGCACAATTATTGGCATAAAAGAGGTTTTTAATACCCATTTTTAGACTGCATTCTAGCCTGGGCAATAGAACAAGAATCTTGTTCTCTCTCCCTCCTTCTCTTCCTCTTTCTTTCTCTCTTACATTCTTTTTCTTTTCATTCTTTCACTCTCTCTTTCCTTTTTCTTTCTTTCAAAAATAAAAAAAAAATAAACAAAAATAAACAAAAGAAAAAAAAACGAAAAACATGCAACCACCTCAAGTCATAGCCCATTTTTGTAAGAGAAGAATTTGAGGAATGATCTCCATTAGACTTTCTTGGAAATTATTTATTTTGCAATTGTGCCACTGACCTTAGAAAAAAACTATTGTTTGAACATTTGACTCATTACCCAAAAACTCATATGCTGTCTATTGTTCAAACAGATGAAATTCTACTTCATAGATGAGTTGAAAAGTTCATGAGATCAACAATAAGATAATAATGTAACGGTGGCCTGATCTGGAGAGCTTTCAGGCTCCAGAGCTAAAAGAATAAAATAATATCCTGGTAAGTTAGATATATAAGAGGACAATTAAATCTTACTACATTTGTGTAAATTTGCTGAAAATACCATAATAATATAACTTTAGCTGATAGAAAATGTTTTATAGCATATTTCTAACAGGTACTGCATATAATTTATCCCCACAAAATCTTATATTAATTCACTTACTGGCATTAATTACATAATTATATTAATTAACATAATCTGGACCTAATGTTATGATTGATGAGATTCAAGCCCATAGACCTGTGCCCTACAGCAAATTGGATGCTACTAGTGCAGAAAGCAGAGCACAGGTGCGGTGTGCCCAGCAGGGCTTAGAGTTTTAATTAGATAAATCAGAGAATGTCTGGATTATCTGTCACTTTCAAGTGCTTTTCAAAGCAAACCTCAAAAAATGTGCTTTGCAATAATATGATTTTGGGGTGAGAAAGTCATGTAAAATTGGGCTTCTAGCTTTGCATCAGAGAAGAAAAATAAAAAGCTCCAGTTCTAAGAACTGTCAGGAAATGGGAAGAAACAATTGCAGCCCTCAGCAGTACCTGGGACTTTTGGCATAAACTGATGCTTATCAGTGTCTACCAGCTATAGAGAAGTTGTTATCAAACTTTAGGAAACAATGGGAAGCTTTCAAAAAAAATGCAGCCGCATAGTCCTCATCTTCAGAGATTCAGATTCATTCAGTGGGGCTAGAATGGGTCAAGGAGTCTGTATTTTAAACAGGCATATCATTAAATGGCAATTTTATTTATTTATTTGTTTTTGAGATGAAATCTCCCTCTGTAGCCCAGGCTGGAGTGCAGGGGCGTGATCTCAGCTCACTGCAACCTCCACCTCCCAGGTTCAAGCGATTCTTCTGTCTCAGCCTCTCTTGTAGCTGGGACTACAAGCATGTGCCACCATGCCCAGGTAATTTTTTGTATTTTTAGTAGAGACGGGGTTTCACCATATTGGCCAGGCTGGTCTCAAACTCCTGACCTTGTGATTCCCTCAGCCTCCCAAAGGGATGGGATTACAGGCATAAGCCATTGTGCCCAGCCTAAATGGCAAATTTTTTAAAAAAATCAACGTGCTTATTTCTCTATGAAACAACAGTTGTTTGTGTGAAGAGTTGGTTTTCCCAAAAGAGTAACAAAAACTTTGTTGTGTTCATCACCTCAGACTTTAAGGGCATTAGGTTTGTAGCCATAATGACCTGAGGGTGTATTTCAGACCTTTTGCTCTCAACAGAAAAATCTGTTGGCTTTTAAGTCATGTCTTGTTGTCTGCTCAGATAGAACTTTTAAAGGATGATTAAGAAATTTGAGCTAACTTGCCCAGCTCAACTTTCCTTCCAGTTTACAATTTTAGTGTAGAAGCAAAGTTTACTTATTCATGTGTGTGTTTATTCACTCACCATTTGTTACCTAATCTATGTGAGCCATGTTTTAATCACTAAGAGTATAAAGATAAATAAAACAGTCTTTGTACTCAAGGAGTTCATAATCTCTTAACAGATGATAGACATATAAGTAATAAGTATAATAAAGTGTTACTGATGTTATTATAAGAATATATGCAGAGTATGGTATAAAACAAAGAAGGAGGTCAACTCTTGCTGGGTGGGAATAGAGTCCTGTGAAGGCTACATGAAGGAGTTTATACTTAACCTGATTCTTGTATTATTTGAAGGGCTAATAGGAGGGAGAAGTAATTCTAGGCAGAGGGAGGCAGCAGCAAAGGTTCGAAGGTAGGAAATAGCATGGAACATTGGCTCTCTGTGTTGGATATGGGTGGATTAGGTGAAAGAATAATTAGCTTCTAAGGTTCATAAATTGTCTGCAAGGAGGGCTACAATGAGATGTGAGTGGTAGGTAGGGTGGATCATCAATAATTTATTAGGCTAAGGGATTTGAATTTTATTCTGTAGATGATGGGAAGGAAGCCATTGGGAGGATTTTAAGTAATGGATTACTCTGATGGTTAATAAAGCTGTTGTTATTACTCTTAAGTCTTTCTCGGGCTTTCCTGAATTTCTTGAGTCAAAAAAAGGGAGATTTAGTGGAACTGTTAGTACAGATGCTTCATCCTTATGATGTACTTATCTGCAGATAAGTAAGGTAAATTTAAAAATCTAACCTTTCAAAAAGAATATGAGCTTATCTATTGATAGTCAATCCTCTCAGTGTTTGAGAGAGTCACACGGAAGTGACCAAGTTACCTGTTTATCATTTTCCTCACACATGAGATTGGATATTTCAAAGAACAACTTTGTGCCTCCATAAAAACTTTCAGGATTATTTGCAAAGCCCATAAATCTTAATGAGACTTGCTTCAGAGATGAGAAAAATTCACATAAGTTGTATGAAAATAAAAAGCCATCTGCCTGCCTAAAGATTAATTCTAACCCAGACAATACATCCAGCTCAGCTTTATGCCTTCTGTACGTGGATGTAGGAAGATACCGGTATACATTAGTGCTCAAACTTCAGGCTATTTATTTAGCCTTGAGCATTGAAAACTCAATACAAAGTATTAAGATCCTGTAAATTACATACAGCCAGGTGTATTGTTATTTCATCTGATGTGTATTAAATTCATTTAGTTGGTTGATTTTTATACAACATTATTGTAAAGTTAGACTAGCATTCATCATCTCTACATGCAGACACTCTATGAGAAACAATTCAAAACTCCTGTTCCACATTCTTTGCTTACGATGCCAAGCATAGCTGAAACTACTTAATTTAAATTGCATAATTTAAAAAGAAATTCTGTATGTGCAATGTGCAGCCTCAGGATAAAAAGATAAAGATAAATCTGAGCAGCCTAAATGATGGCTCTCCTACTAAGTCCTGCTACAGAGAAGACATGCTGAGAATGCTCCCAGGGCTGAAGACTGAGTCCATTTTGTGGCTGAGGAAGGAAAGGTTGGGGAAGAAAAAGTACAGTTTTGGCTTCAGGATGGTAAGAAGATTAAGAGACAAAGCTCTTATTGAATTAAATATTTATTTGGCAATGAAAAGTAGACATGGGCATGATTAACAACCCTTTGGTGGCAATGCTATCTAACACATTAATATAAAACTTTGCTTGAATATTTGACTGACAGTTAAATGAGTAAATAAATAACCTGAAATGAAGAACAAATGTAGATTATGTGTTGAGTTCAAGGTTATTAGCTTGTCAACAGGTTCTACTAGCAATACCCTTTCTATACTAACAATACCTGTATAGAGGAAATTCAACCTCTAAACTATACACTCTGAACTACAAAGCTGATTGTTGAAAGTTACTTGTGCTTTTGTGTAAACATCTGAGATTTTGTTTAGAGAATATACTTAAAAATATGCTTTGGGTAAGCCTTCTGTGCATTATTCCTCTTAACATAATGTCTTGTATGTATTTGAAAGAGATTATTCATAAGTTACAAGGCTTTGTGTGGAGTTTGATTTTTTGGTTGCCAGGGATGCTCCTGTGCTTCCTGCTATTCACCAGAGTTGAAGTCAACTGGTTGGCATGTGTATTAAGACTCAGTTGCAAATGTTAGAAATGTAACTCTGTCTAGTTTCTGCCAAAAGGAGAAAAATAAGCTCATATATCTGGGAAGATGAGAGGAACTAACATTTTAGTTCCTGTTTTTTCCTACTTTGTGTTAAGCAAGAGCCTATACTCTAGAATTTGACTGTCTCGGTTCCAATCTTGAATTTATACCACTCAGCTGTATGAGTTAAGGCAAATTATTAATACTTTCCTTGATTGCACCTCAGTTTCCTTATCTATGCAAAGGGTATTCTAATAGTACATACTTCATGACATTGTTGAAAGGATTTAATGATGTAATATATGAAAGTGCTTAAAATAATGTTATTATCATTTCATTAATCTTGGCAACATCGCGGATGAGTAAAGTATCATTAGTCCCATTTTAAAAGGAAGAAACATGCTAAGGAAAGGTAGTTAGTGATTTGCAAAGGGTCACATAGCTTGTTGGGATGCAGTTGTCTTTCCACTCTCTATGTTGGCCTCTGATGTATGAAAATAGTGTTGTGAAAAGATTAATCTGGAGATGAACTGTCAAATGAATTAGAAAGGAGGAATATACTGTGGGAGGCTCTGATCCATCTAAGAAATCACAAAGGTTTGGATTTGAATAGTAAAAGCCAAACTACATAAGACAGAATGAATTTGCAAGATATTACCAAGATAGAGTTGTTAGAATTTAGCAATAGATGGACTAAAAAAGAAAAAATGAGTTAAAGGTGCCTGAGGCAGGAATGTGTACACAGAGGCCGACTCAGTCCCTAGAGTGTGACAGGTAGGGCTTTCTTTCAGTGAATAAAAAAATAACAAACTTTGAGTATGAATGTTGGGGAGCATTGTGTTGTAGGGAAATTTAGAAGAAATAGCAGGTTTGCAAAGTAGGCTGGTAAGCTTCATTTTGGATGCATTCATTTGGAGAAGACTGAAAAATATCAGGAGATTCCTGGCAGACATTTGAAAATATAAAGCTGGAGCTTAGGTGAGATTTTGCAACTCGAGATAGAGATGTAGGAGTTAGCTGGGTGGATGTGGAGTTTGAAGTCATATGATGAATTCAGATTTCTGGTGGAGAAAAAAAATCCAGAAGAGAGATAAGGGCAAGAAGGAGGAGTAGAAAGAAGAGCTTGAGGTACAGGCTGCACATGAGCAGTTGGAAAGGCTGGAGGGAGCCAGACAGAACCTATAGACAAAGAAGCAGGAGTGCCCAGGGGCCACCACAGAGAGCCAGGAAGCATGAGGTAGAGGGTGGACAGATGAGAAGTGAAAAGGTCATTTCCTAGAGTCATTTCCATAAAGCAGTGGGGATGGAAGCAAGATTCCATTGGGTAGAGGCCATGAATAGGTTTTCCTGCTGTTGGGAGCCTCTCCTTCCAACTATGCAGATTGGAAGAATGGCCTGGCTTTTGCTAGGTTGTATTTGCTCAGAATAAGGCAAAGTGCTGTTGCAGCCAAATGCACACGTTGTTTTGTGGTCGTCTCGGCTTGAATTTTTATTTTCTTTTCCTCTGAAGAACTGGGTGGGGCTTACGCTGGTCAAGTTGGTCCTCTGGGCCCACCCTGGCTCCTCTCACACCCCAAAGGAAACCTTCCTGCCAGTTATGCCTCATCTTACTATCTGAAATGGACAGACAGAGATGAGAAGCCTAAAAGGTAGGCAGGCACTTGTTGCACATCCCTTCACCCTTTCTGTCTAAGGCTCATTTTGCCATTTTGTCCTTGTCCAAATGCTGTCCCCTCTTGAACAGTGAGGCAGGAAGAAAAGAGTATTTGTGGTTAAACATGTGTGAGACAAGAGGCAAGGGTAGTTTGATGACAGAGACTCATAGTTGACTAGAGAAACAGTATTAAAGAATGTTTTCTAGGACCGGGGGAAATTTTAACACATCCCTAAACTATATGGAAAAAAACAAAAATAAAATATGGTAAGTTCAGGCTGGATCGTGAACATTTTGAGTTTCTGAAAGATACCCCTGTGTGTTAGGTCCATCAGAGTGTTAAAATGAAGGGCTATGGTTCAAGAGAGAAGACAGGCAGTAATACTCTCTTTTGTTGTTTGTTTGTTTGTTTTTTGTCACGGAGTCTTGCTCTGTCGCCCAGGCTGAAGTGCAGTGGTGCGATCTCAGCTCACTGCAACCTACCTCTCAGGTTCAAGTGATTCTTCTGCCTCAGCTTCCCAAGTACCTGGGACTAAAAGCCTGTGCCACCATGCCCAGCTAACTTTGTATTTTTAATAGAGATGAGGTTTCACTATATGTTGGCCAGGCTGGTCTTGAACTCGGGACCTCAGGTGATCTGCCCACATTGGCCTACCAAAGTGTTTGGATTACATGTGTGAGCCACTGCACCTGGCCCAGGCAGTAATACTCTTTTGATTGCCAATCCTGCATTCCTTTCTCCATTATCAGCACCTGCTGACCACATCCCCATCTCCTTTTGCAGTTGCCATGACCCCCATTTCAGGCCCTTGTTATTTTAACTGAGACTAACAGTTATTTACTCTCCTTTCTCCCCATCATTCTTTCTCCTTTGCCCTTTTACACACGGCTCCCAGATTAACCTCCTGGAAATTCAGCTCCAATCCCATCACTCCCCAGGTCAGTGGCTGTGGAGCGCACTTATAGATTAGAAAAGTCCACACACCTCACACACAAACATATTCTTCTAATTTCCTGGAGCTTTTTTTCCCCATCACCTGCTAAACATTTATATAATGATAAAGATCTACTTTCCATCTCTCCCCAACCAATCCTGCAATCCACAATAGTTGAAGTGGCAGAGGAGGCAAAGCAGCATTTCTTTTCTTTAGTTCTGGTGGAACCAATTTTTTTTCTTTATACATAAAAAAGTTCATTGTTATACATGAGGGCATTTTACTCAGTAGAATGTTGTTGAGGTTGTATGTAATGTATATTCATTTTTGTAGCAATGCATTCATTTCTATGCATCACAGTTCAATGGAGTAGTGCCAGAAACAAAGGGAAAAAAAAAACAATTCAACATCCTTAATGCTATTTTAACAAAATGCTTCACATTATGTTTCTTCCAGCTAATGGTTTGAAAAGAAAAATGGGAAAAGGACATGCATTTTACTAGAATGAGCCATCAGAGATCTAAATAAATGGACTAAATGAGTTTGTTTGAATGTTCCCATTCACATAGGATTACACATTCGAATAAAACTGTGTACATTTATTTGAATATGTAATCAAGGAGCTAAGCATAACTGGCACTTATTTCTAAGTGTAGCATTCCTGGTTTATACATGTGAGTACTTCAATGTGTTGTTAAAAAGCAGAAAATAGTTCTTCCTATATGCATTTTATGCAAATTTCAAAGCTATTGTTATTGTTTATCAGCTTCATTGCTTCTCATGCACAAAGAGACTTGCACATATTAGCAGTAATGCTGCTGCCAAATGGAAGGTTATATTCAAGTTTCTCAAGTTGTATCAGCCTTTGGGCAAGTTGGAGTTCATTCATTCCTTCATTTTTCACCTGACAAGTCACTATGCTAGGTGCTGAGTTACAAAGGTATTTGAATCATCTAGGCATTTTAAAGTGCCTGTCCCTACTGGTTTCTGTACTATTAGTATAAACCTGTCTTGGTTCATGACCCAAATACTTTTAGGCTTCTGATCTTTTAGGCCATCTTTGGTTCTAAAGGAATGGTGAATATAGAGCATGCTCCAGGCAAATGCTCATGTTAACATGATGTGGCACAGGAGTACAAATGGGGGCTTACAACATAAATATTAAAAGAGTTATTAACTAAACTAACAAAGTGTTATGTAAATTACATTCTATCCTCCTGTCTTGTTCCTAGCTTCACAATGGCTGGCTGGAAGGTCAAGTTCGAATTTAGGAATCCTTGGGCTTCCATGCTGGAATGTGGCAGCACTGGGTGTATGGCCCCTAGCCCCTGGCTGAGGCCTGTAGCCTGCTCCATTCTTTGCATACCCTGGGCTCTGTCATGTATCACAAGGAACGTTACATTACATGGGTGGATGCCACTGTCAGCACATCTAAGCTGTGGCCATGCTGTATAAATAGTTGCTCTGGACCTCGTGAAGCCCAGTGAAGTGAGCAGACTCTGGAAGCAGTTATGGGCTGGTTGGGAAGAGAATTTTGCAGTCCCACATACCTGGAAGGTGATCTAGAACAGGGAACGTGTGAGATCTGTTCCCTTCTTCTTAATCTTAATCTCCCTTAGAGATTACTAAGTGATTGCTAGACTGAGAGCACTTGGCTGGACAACTTGTGGACAACTTAAGAAGGACTCTCCTCCTTCTTAGTTATATGACTGTTTATGCCTTTCCTACAGGTGCCTTTCTGGTCCTGCTTTGCCTTTTTAGCACAACCATAACTTAAAGTAGGAGCAAGAGAAAAGAGAAAATTGTATGAGAAAGAAGGCTCTAGCCTTTCTTCTTCTATCCGATTCCACCCCAATGGTGGTAACACAGACCTAGTATGGATGAATAATGTCTGGAGGAAAGGATTTGTGTTGGCTTGGGTCAGTTTGTTTATGGTCCTCAGCAATCACCGTGCAGTAGGACACATGTCTTTCGAGATCCAGGGATCTTGATGACTGCTGCCTCATCTGTTCTGTTATTTCTGAACAAAATGTGGGGAAGGAAGGTGGAAGGGTGGAGGGGAAGCAACAGATGGAAAGATGCTGCTAGAGAATTACAGCTACCGAGAGATTTTCAGGATTAAAAAAGAAGTAGTTTCATTTGAATATTGTTTAAAAATAATCTGAGTTATCAAGAAAGAAAATACAGTCGACTAAACATTGATGTTGAATAACTGAATGATAAGAAATGCATATACAGAGCTATGTAAAGCAATGCAAATATGTTCACATGACAAAAAATTGTGTGAGTAGGTGACCTGAATCAGCAAGATGATGATGATGATGATGACGACGATGCTTGACGTTTGCTGGGTGCTTTCTTTGTGCCAGACACTGTTGTAAGGGACTGATATATAGTAACTCATTTAATCTATAAATCCCTTGAGGCAGACACAATTAGTGACCGAATTTTGCAGATGAAAAACTGGGTGTAGAGCTGTCCAGTAATTTAGACAAGGAATACAGGTCGTAAGCGACAGAACAAGGATTTGACTCCGGAGCCTGCACTTCTAACCACTACACATAGAGACAAAACTGTCATCTTCACTGAATTAGGCTTCAGTGTGCATTTTTGTTTTGTTTCAGTATGTTTTAATTTTTTTCCTATTACATAAGTAACAGCATGGTGACATATTTCGTAATAAACAGTAGATTTTTTTTCCAGCATATCTCTGACAGCAAATTATTTTCTTTGGGAAGTTTGGGTGCGCTGTGGTGCTAATTTTTTCCCCACTGGATGTCCTTGAAGTCTGTATTTTGACCTTGGCCCTTGTTAGATCTCGGGCTGGAATGAGTGACTGAGATCTCTGAGCTTTCCCTAGTGGTTAAAGTATATAATCACACTAATTTCTGGGAAAAGCCATTTGAATAAAGATAAGATTAAAATCTAGGACTAAAATATTGACACAATGGGAAGAAAAACGGCTAATGAAAAACCATGGCATTACCTATTTGGTACAACATATAAAGTAACTGCCTGACAGATAATAATTGTGATATTTCTTCCTCACTAAAAAGCAGATGATGATGATTTTTAAGGACATATATTTTTTTCTAATCCAGATTAATATTCTTGAAATAAAGCTTCTGGTGTGTCATTCTCTAGCTCAAAGTGCTTCAAGCGGCCCCAATGCTTATGGAATTAATTCCGTAATTTGCAACCCTTAGCAAAATATTTCTCAAACTTCTCTTGTTATGGGAAGGTTTTCTATCTCCCTTCATTACTTTATACTTAACCCAAATGAAACTTTCCTCTTACTCATCTCTGTTGCCATTATTTCCTCACCTTAAAATACCTCTCATAAGCCCACTCTTGTCTTTACGTATTCCAACCTTACCCACTTACAAGGTCCAGCTCAAGTGCTGGCATTTCTATAAAAATGTTCCTAATTTCTCAGATGGAAATTATGTCTTCCTTTTCTGAATTCTCAGGACATATGTTTGTTTCTTTTATTACAAATGTCATTTTCAGCCTTGCATGATACATCATTGTCATCTACATTTTGTTCTCTTAAGAACTAACCATATATCCAAATCATCCTTATATTTCTCATGGTAGTCTGCATAGCACCTTGCATATATTGGATATTCAAGTATGTGCACCACTGAAGTGAGTGAGTGACTATGAATGTATTTTCCAAGATCATATCTGAAACAGATTTAAGTCCTTTTGATTTAAGTCATTAATAGTGAACACATTACAGCAGAGGCTCTGGTGTCACCTAGGGACGCCTGCAGAACAAAGGCACTAGTTTTTCTAATTTGGAGTGTTAGCTCAGGAGCTGGCTCATAGTTGAGCCCCTTCCCAGGAGCCACCTCACCCAAGGCTATGACTCTTCTTTGAGGACAGCCAGCATTCAATGACTGGTTAAGGTGGTGTTCAAAGAACCTGCTCTCCTCCCTACATTTGAGACATCTCTAAAGGGTCATACAATTTTAAAGCTTTCCATGGAATTTGCTGAATCTTCAATTGCAGCTGAATTCACAATTCATTTTCTTCTTATGTCCAGTCCTTATGGAGGTGGTTCCTGATAGAATTTCCCAGTAAGTTTCTTCTATTCACATCTCCAGCTTCTATCTCAGAGTCTGTTTCCTGAAGAACTAAATCGAAGAGACATATTTATCTTCACTGGATTATTTTCTTGAATATTTTGATCTCATTCAGATGTGACTTGAAGCAGTTTTGAATCCTGCCTTTCTCATTTACTGTATCTGTGAACTTGGAATGTTAGTTATGTTCTTCTACCAGTTACAATTAGGTTCGGTGGCATATTATGAAAACTCTAAATCAATGCTGGCTAAATTGTATTAAAAACATCTTTCTCATACAGAAGAAGACAAGGAGTATAGGACAGAATCCTTATGATAGGGCATAAACCAGCTCTGATCCTCTAAGGTATGGACTTTGCCTTAAAGATACCAAATAGCTGCTGGAGTTCCAGCCTCACACACACTAACTGAATGGAGAAAGCAAAGAACGGCATGATCTCACCTTTAAAGAGCACTTCCCAGAATTTTCTTAAAATCCTTCTTTATATATATCATTGGCTAGAACATAGTCACATGTCGACACTTAAATATGTCTGAAAAATGTAGTCTTTCATTCATATACATGGCAAAAGTTTTGTTCATTATAAAATGATTTGCTATAAAGGGTTAAAATAACATATGCATTACTTGGCACAGGTGGTGGCCAATAAATGGTCCCAAATCCCTTCTTTTATTTCAGTTATTTTTTTCTAATATACACTTAGTATTTTAATAAGGCAGCATTATAGCCAAGTAAGAAGCACTAGAAGCTAAATATCAGTGAGTACTGTTTGTCAAAACCTAATTAAAGTTCTATGACTTTGAGATCTTTCAGCCTTCTTTTCCTCTGTTGTTGTCATAATAGAATTGTAATATGATTCATGGAAAGATGCCAATAAATACTGGTAAAGAAAACGACTCCTTTTAATATGGGTCAAGGATATAACTAAGAACATTCAGATGTTACACAGGCAGTAGAGACAGCCACAATTCTGGCCACAGGGGCAGCTGTCAATGGTCTTCAGGGCCCCACCAAGGTGCTGCCAATGATACTATCAGTTGGGACAGGAATTTTGCATGATCATTGTCCTCTGCTTTTCTCTCAGACTTTTTGCTTTTTTAATCCTGCCTCTCTTGACTATTTTGTAGAGTTCCAGCTCCTCTTCTGCTTGCCAACAAGATATATAAAACTAGTAACAACACCAGCATATTCCTGAGTGGTTATACAGAGGGCAAATCAAGGACCAATTTTCCAAGTGTATTTGTCCTCAGCATTTCCTTTCTTTAGCTCTCTAGATTGGCTCTGCCAGTTTTGTCAAGCTGATCTGGGAAGGTTATATACAAGGGTTCCTGGAACTCTTCTGTAGATTTTCACTACATCCATTTTTCACTTACTGAAATCGGTATACTGCATCTCAGAATGCTCTTGATCATGCTGGATGTGTGAATCTTTCTATCTGTGAATTCTGATTTGCTTGACCATATTTGAGACCACTGGGATCACATTTAGTATTTTCTCAGTTGCCTTTTAAATTATTCTTTCCATGAGGCCCCGCAGCATCTGAGGTTCTTTATAATTATTCTTAGCCAAAACATAGAGACCTGTATTTAAAGTAATCAGGAGCACTGACACCTATTCAGAGCAAAATGACTCCACTACAAAGTCACATCTTAATGGCACATTTTGATGGAAACCAATCAAGTTGGCTTGGTTCTCATACAGAGTCAGTGTGGAGTATGGAAACACCACTTGGCTTTGTTATTGAAAAGACCTGGTTCTGAATCAATCCTTTGCCACTTTTTAGCTCTATGATTTTAGGCAAATAAATTAACCTCTCTAAGAGTACTCTTCAGTATGCATAGCATTGCCATAAGGATTTAGTGAGATATATGGAGCCCAGTGCATAGTGTCTGACATAGTAACCACTCGACAAAGATAACTTTTATAATTTTTTGTTTATTACATGTAAAAAGAATTTCTGGCCAGGGGCAGTGTCTTACACCTGTAAACCCAGCACTTTGGGAGGCTGAGGCAGGCAGATCATGAGGTCAGAAGTTTAAGACCAGCCTGACCAATATGGTAAAACCTCGTGTCTACTAAAAATACACAAATTAGCTGGGCTTTGTGCCATGTGCCTGTAGTCTCAGCTCAGGAGGCTGAGGCAGGAGAATCGCTTGAACCCGGGAGGCAAGGTTTGCAGTGAGCAGAGATCATGCCACTGCACTCCAGCCTGGGCGACAGAGCAAGGCCTCTGTCTCAAAAAAAACAAAAAAACAAAAAACGAATTTCTTCCATTTATAGCTTTCTTTTAAAATATAAACTTATAAACACATGTCAAGCCCAGTCAAATCTTATTTTGTGTGGCATCAACAAAGATAATTCTTTAATCTACTGAATGAGGAATTACTCTAATATTTTTGAGGTGACTCATTCTTACATTCCTTGGACAAGCCCTCTTAAGCTCAATATTACTATTTTTTGAAGGCACTTTTGGATTTAATTAAGCTAATATTTTATTCAGGTATCTCTTATGTACATTTTTAAATGAAACAAAACTATAATTTTCTTTTCTTGTAGTGTCCTTATCTGACATTGAAATTAAGATTACTCTATCCTAATAAAAAGTTCTAGGCAGAGTCCAGAAATAAGACTGCACACCAACAATATCTGATCTTTCACAAAGCTGACAAAAACAAGCAATGGGGAAAGGACTCCCTATTCAATAAATGGTCCTGTGATAACTGGCTAGCTGTATACAGAAGATTAAAACTAGACCCCTTTCTTACACCATGCACAAAAATCAAGTCAAGATGGACTAAAGACTTCAATGTAAAACCCAAACTATAAAAACCCTGAAAGACAACCTAGGCAATACCATTCAGGACATAGGAGCTGGCAAAGATGTCATGACAAAGATGCCAAAACCAATTTCAATAAAAGCAAAAACTGACAAATGAGGTATAATTAAACTAAAGAGCTTCTGCACCACTAAAGAAACTATCAACAGAGTAAAAAGACAAACTACAGAATAGGAGAAAATATTTGCAAACTGTGCATTTGACAAAAATCTAATATCCAGCATCTATAAGGAACTTAAACAAAATAAACAAACAATCCTATATAAAAGTGGGCAAAGGATATGAACAGACACTTTTAAAAAGGAGGCATACAGGGGACCAAGAAGCTTATGAAAAATATCTCAACACTGATCATTAGAGAAATGCAAAACAAAATCACAATGAGATTCTATCTCATACCAGTCAGAATGGCTGTTACTAAAAAGTTTTAAAAAAAAAACAACAGGTGATGAGGTTGCAGAGAAAAGGGAATGCTTATAGTCTGTTGGTGGGAGTGTAAATTGTTCAACCATTGTGGAAAGTGGTATGATAATTCCTCAAAGAGCTAAAAGCAGAACTACCATTCTATGTAACAATCTCATACTGTATGTACCCAAAGTAATATAAATCATTCTACTATAAAGACACATGCATGTATATGTGCACTGAAGCACTATTCACGATAGCAAAGACATGGGATCAATCTAAATGTCCATCAATAACAGATTGAATAAAGAAAAAGTGGTTCATCTATACCACGGAATACTATATAGACGTAAAAAAGAATGAGAGCATGTCCTTTGCAGGAACATGAATGGAGCTGAAGGCCATTATCCTTAATAGGCAAATGCATGAATAGAAAACCAAATGCTGCATGTTCTCACTTAGAAGTGAGAGAATACATGAACACAAAGAGGAGAACAATAGACACTGGGGTCTATTTGAGGGTGAAAGGCGGGAAAAGGGAGAGGCTTAGAAAAAAATAACTGTTGTCTACTAGGCTTTGTACCTGGGTAACAAAATAATCTGTACTCCAAACCCCTGTAACACGAGTTTACTTATATAACAAACCTGCACATGTACCCCTGAACTTAAAATAAAAGTTAGAAAAAAGGGAAAAGGTAAAATAAAAAGGAAAGAACCTGGTCTTTGCCTTTTTTTTTTTAAATTGTACTTTAGCTTCTGGGGTACATGTGCAGATCATGCAGGACTGTTGTATAGGCACATACATGGCAAGGTGCTTTGCTGCCTCCATCCCCCTGTCACCTATAACTGGCATTTCTCCCCATGTTATTTCTTCCCAACCTCCCCACCCACTGCTGTCCCTCTCCTAACCCCCCACCACAGACCCCAGTGTGTGATACTCCCCTTTCTGTGTCCATGTGTTCTCATTGTTCAACACCCACCTTTGAGCGAGAACATGTGGTGTGTGATTTTCTGTTCTTGTGTCAGTTTGCTGAGAATGATGGTTTCCAGATTCATCCATGTCCCTATGAAGGACACAAACTCATCGTTTTTTATGGCTGCATAGTATTCCATGTTGTATATGTGCCACATTTTCCTTGTCCAGTCTACCATTGATGGGCATTTGGGATTGTTCCAGGTCTTTGCTATTGTAAACAGTGCTGCAATGAACATATGTGTGCATGGGTCTTTATAATAGAATAATGTATAATCCTTTGGGTATATGTATATACCCAGTAATGGGATTGCCGGGTCAAATGGAATTTCTATTTCTAGATCCTTGAGGAATCGCCACACTGTCTTCCACAATGGTGGAACTAATTTACACTCCTACCAACAGTGTAAAGGTGTTCCTGTTTCTTCACATCCTCTCCAGCATCTGTTGTCTCCCAATTTTTTAATGTTCACCATTCTAACTGGCATGAGATGGTATCTCAATGTGGTTTTGATTTGCATTTCTCTAATGACCAGTGATGATGAGCACTTTTTTCATATGTTTGTTGGCCTCATATATGTCTTCTTTTGAAAAGTGTCTGTTCATATCCTTCACCCAATTTTAAATGGATTTCTTTCTTTTATTCTTATAAATCTGTTTTAGTTCTTTGTCGACTCTGGATATTAGCCCTTTGTCTGATGGGTAGATTGCAAAATTTTTTTCTCATTCTGTTGGTTGCTGGTTCACTTCAATGATTGTTTCTTTTGCTGTACAGAAGATCTGGAGTTTAACTAGGTCCCATTTGACTATTTTGGCTTTTGTTGCCAGTGCTTTTGGTGTTTTAGTCATGAAGTCCTTGCCTATGCCTATGTCCTGGATGGTTTTGCCTAGGTTTTCTTCTAGAATTTTTATGGTGTTAGGCCTTATGTTTAAGTCTTTAATCCATCTGGAGTTAATTTTAGTATAAGGTGTCAGGAAGGGGTCCAGTTTCTGCTTTCTGCACATGGTTAGCCAGTTTTCCCAAAACCATTTATTGAACAGGGAATCCTTTCCCCATTGCTTGTTTTTGTCAGGTTTGTCAAAGATCAGATGGTTGTAGATGTGTGGTGTTGCCTCCGAGGCCTCTGTTCTGTTCCATTGGTCTGTTTCTGTTTTGGTACCAGTACCATGCTGTTTTGATTACTGTAGACTTGTGGTATAGTGTGAAGTCAAGTAACGTGATGCCTCCAGCTTTGTTCTTTTTGCTTAGGATTGTCTTGGCTATGCAGGCTCTCTTTTGGTTCCATATGAAGTTTAAGTTGTTTTTTTATAGTTCTGTGAAGAGGGTCATAGGTAGCTTGATGGGGATAGCATTGAATTTATAAATTACTTTGGGCAGTACGGTCATTTTCACAATACTGATTCTTCCTCACCATGAGCATGCAATGTTTTTCCATCTGTTTGTGTCCTCTCTTATTTCCTTGAGCAGTGGTTTGTAGTTCTCCTTGAAGAGGTCCTTTACATCCTTTGTTAGTTGTATTCCTAGGTATTTTATTCTCTTTGTAGCAATTGTGAATGGGAGTTCA
>CAUYLG010008539.1:0-10182 GCA_963573385.1 Cacajao melanocephalus | reverse complement strand
CACTGGTTTCTTCCCATTTTTGTGGATTTATCCACCTGTCGTCTTTGTAATTGCCGACTTTCAGATTGGGTCTGAGTGGACGTCTGGCTTGTTGGTGATGAAGTTTTTTCTGTTTCTTAGTTTTCCTTTGGTGGACGCCCCTTCCCCACAGAGCTTGGCCTTCCCGGGTTCAGCTGTGCTTACTGTGAAACTCTCAGTCCTCAGTGCTTCCAACTGCTGTTCTCCTTGTGGGGATGGGACCAGCCGAGCCTGACTCAAAGGGCACCCAGTCGTGTATACTCCGCACTGGGAAGCGCTGCACCGCGCCGGGGCGCAGGCAAAACAGCTGCGCCGGCCAAAAAAGTCACGCTGGCAACACGTGTGGCTCCTCTGCTGGGAATCTCCCAGTTTGTGGTCCACAGAAATTCGTCTGAAATTGCGGCGTCCACTGGCTCTCTGTGCTTTCACTGGGAGCTACAATCCTGAGCTGTTGTTAATCGGCCATCTTGGATCTCTCCGCCCTAACTTCTTTTCTTTAGAAGTTGTAGGATATTCCGAAATACAAATGCTTCATTTCTTATCCAGTCATTTTTCTGTTGATTGACATTAAGTATGTTTTCTGTTTTTCACAGAGGCTAAATTAGAAGGCTCCCACTGTGAAAATAATTTTTTGGCCTTGAATGTGAATCACAGACTGAATTTGAAGCTAAAAAAGCTGATATTTGAGAGTATTTTTGTGCATAAACAAGGGCCTCAAAAGATACATAATTCAGATTGCCTGAGCTACTAAAGCTAGGCGTCTCTGTTTTCTTTATTTTTTATTTTTTCTGAGAGAGCATCTTGCTCTGTCACCCAGGCTGGAGTGCAGTGGCATGATCTTGGCTCACTGCAACCTCTACCTCACAGGTTCCAGGCTGCCTCAGCCTCCCAAGTAACTAGAATTACAGGCACACACCACCATGCCTGGCTAATTTTTGTATTTTTAGTAGAGATGGGGTTTGACCATGTTGGTCAGGATGGTCTCAAACTCCTGATCTCAAGTTGTGCACCCTCTTTGGCTTCCCAAAGTGCTGGGATTATAGGCATCAGCCACTGTGCCCAGCCCATCTCTGTTTTCATGCATTCAGCAAACACTTGTCAACTGTCTTCTAGGTGCAGGCCTTGTGCCAGTTGCTGGGGATGAGATCATGAACAAGACAAACACAATCCTGATCCTTAGGGAACTTGCTTTCTGTTGGAGTGACACGTAGGCACAAAAGGCAGCTGTAATGCAGTGTGGTTGATGTCAACAGAGGTGCCAGGGAAGGTGCTGTAGAGAAGGGGCACCTAACCAGCTCTAGGAGTATCCCAAAATGTTCCCTGGAAGAGATGCCAAATAAGCTATGACCTGTCAATTGAATGGAAGTTAGTCATATGAAGGAGGAGTGGTATTCAAAACTTACAAGGCCAGCATGGCGAACTTCGAGAAACTGTGAGTCGCATGAGGAAAGGAGAGATAAAGCTAGAGGAATCAAGAGGATCCTAGTCATGAGGCCACTTATAATTTCAACTTTTTCTTTTATTCACCACATTCCATGGGAATATGATTCTCATAGGAAAAGCAGACTTAGCTGAAAACAGATTACATGTTTCAAGGACCTGTGCACAGGTATCATATGTAAGTTAGTTGTTTGCAGAAAGACAAATAAAATGTGGGAACCGTGTGTCTGTGAAGGGACTACATGAATGAGACAGAGGTTTTAGCAGCTGCCTTGAGTGAAAGATGATGATGAAAGACGCTTTCTGGGAAGTATTTTTGTTGTTTGTTTTGTAAAACCCTTAAGCCACCACTTTATGGACAACCACAGTAAAAGGGGTCTGGTGTCTCTCAAAACTTTTTAATTGGATCACTGTTTCTTTGAAAGAGATGCTGCATTGAGCGTGGGCCAGGAGGGTGACAGTTATATTTGGGTTACACATCTCCTATATTATTAACCCTGACCACAAATCCTTTCAGTAGCCTGAAGGCCAAGTGCCAGGGCAGGAAACCATGCAGTGACAAGGACTGTACCTATAGTCTACAGTGTGTTCTTCCAATTTCATCCTCACTCTCTCCTCTTTATGCGATAACATTGCCCTGTGGGTATCTCCTCCTCCCACTCCCAGATGTCTGTAACATGACTGTATGCATGTCATATAGTGTGACTGTTTCCACGACAACACGTAGGACAGTTACACCCTCTCTCTCTTCTCATCTCTGTCTCCAAAACTTGGCCAGAGTCCTCTAATTCCATGCTGCACTTATCAGAAAGCCTCTTATTAGTCTTTCTTTCCTATTTTTAGCTAACATGTGCTCATAATAATGCATTCAAACCATATAGAAGGCTATACAGTACACTGTAGGAAGTCCAGTGCTCACTCCACCATCACCTTACTCTCATACTCTCAGAGGTAACCAATTTGATGTCTATCTTTCTAGATTTGTTTCTACACATATATACAATATACATCATGTATAACAAAACTGAGATTCACTTCATAAGATATTGCTTTTCTTAAAACAATGTATCAAGGAAATCTTTCTGCATCAGTACATGTAGAACTTTTTCTTTTTGATTGCTAGACATAGTATACATGGACGATGATATGATTAATCCTCTGTTAATGTACATGTGGCTTTTTTTTAACTTTTTCTATACACAGTTTTATGGAGATATAGGTATATCAATGTGTATGGGTGCAATCTATTCTGCAGGATAAATTCCTTGTAATGAAATTAATGCCCTGAAGGAATAGGTTTTAAAAGCTGTCCTTACACTCTTGCCCAAACTACATATTTCCAATAAATTCCTTTTGTTTTTGTCTTGTGAGGACTCCTTCACATCAATGTTATAACAAATTTTCCAAAATTTTCTACTATAGTTTGCTTTTTTATGCTTATAATTTTTTAACCAGGGATCAGCAAGTAGCCTATCCTTGTAAATAAAGTGTTATTGGAACATAGCTATACCTATTGGTTTACATATTGTTGATGACTGCTTTTGTGCTACAGTAGCAGAGGTGAATACTTGCCAGAAATTATATTGCCTCTAAGGCTGAAAATATTTACCATCTGACCCCTTCTAGAAAATGTTGACCAACTAATGCCAAGAATTTATTTTATTGTTTGTTTTTGTGAGGCAGGAACTTAACTTTATCTTCTCAGTTGACATAAAACCATTCAATGAACAGTTCCTCTTTTTCTTACTGATATAAAATGGGTCATCTAACACATTCTCATATATCCATGAATGGGTTTGCTTCAGGCTCTATTCTGTATCGTTGATTAATTTGTCTTTTTGTGAATCCGTGCCACATTTGTAGCTTCTTCAGTTTTATAGGGTTTTTTTTTCTCCAATAGTTTTATAGTTTAAGTGTTTGTGTTTGGTAGATAAGTCTATACTTGGTTTTTTCAAAAAGACTTTTGTATTTTTTCATTCTCTCTTTCAGATGAGTTTTAGAATCTGCTTGTAAAGATCTCAATGGGGTTTGTAATCAGTACTTTATTGAGTTTAATTTGAGAGAGAATTGAAATCTTTACAGTATTTTATGATAGTGACTGTTTCCCCATGGCCTCACCCATACTAGATATTATTTCTTCCACCTTTGCCAATGGGTAGATAATAAGGGTGTCTTAATCTAATAATCTGCAATTGATAAAGTAGGTATTTTTAGCTTATTGTTGATTTTTTTCTCAGCTTTTGTTTACTGTGTGTTAAGATGAGGTAACACTGCAATTAATAAATGTAAAAAACAGAAATTTCACCACATTGCCAGCCGTGCAGTTTCCTATGCTGCGAAAACAAACAACAACAACAAAAAAACAGTTTTAAGGATTGGTCAATTGAAGGACATTGATCCCTAAAATAAGATCTTCAGCAAACATCCTCCCTATTGACTCAGCGTTGCTGCTCCAAAAGGCTCCATCATTATTTCTGTTGCTTAAATTAATTTTTAATCAGCTACATGTTGAGTGAACAAGTACAAATAATCCTTTCCTTAGTCAAGCAAGCCCCACAAAGGACGGCAGAGAGTGGCTTCATTTCCAGCTTCTCTCCCTCTCACCTGGGATAACTAGCCCTGGTTCCTTGCTCTCTTGAGCTGTCATCAGCCTCAGCAGGAGGAATGTCACTGGTTAGATTCCCTGATAAACAGCTTCTGCAGGGAGATCTGAGGTCAGAAAGTTCCTGGGGAGTGCTCTTGTAATTGGAGAGAAAAAATCGGAACTACCATGTAATCATAAAAAAGGCCCTCACGATGCTGTCTCACATTCTGAAGCATTGTCCCAAATTAGGGCAAGGGGGCTTGGTCTTTATACCTCTGCACTGAGTAGACTTGGGTGAGGGCTGCGGCAAGAGAGGGAATTTGACCTTGAGTAAACCAGCTGTCCTCAGCTGAGGGTAATTGCCAGAGAGAGACTCAGTGGAGAGTCAACACCCCCAGGACTTAGGGAAGTGGATGCCTCCCACCTAAAGGGGAAATCTGAGCAGCACACCACAGCATCCATTATGGGGAACTCTTCACATTTCCTCCTGCCGCTCAGCTTGCCTGTGAGCTGAAAACTCAAGAACTTTTGGGTGCCATGATCAGCTTTGGTACTCAACCTTTGTGTAAATCTCTCATGTCACATGTAGGTAACATTTTGTTTCTCCTAAACACATCACCAGATTCATAAGATAAATAGCAAGGAACAAAGGCTGCAGAATTATGTTGTTACCAAAATCTCAAAATACATTATTCGAATAACTGAGGAAAATTTATTCACATTTTTTAAAAAAAAACCTTATATAGTCAATGAACTAGCATGTTTTCTTGTCACTTTTTTTAAACATATAGCACATGAAAAAGTTTACAGATTACAAGGACATTTTAAATAAATCAAAAAATATGTTGCAAAATGATTCCGGTGGTCTTCGGTAATAATAACAACATCAGTAGTCATAATTAACTTTGCTGTCCTCAGCCTCCTCACCTCTGAAATGTGAAGATTGGATTAATGTTTCACTTTGCAAGGTGACTGGAGGGACCAATGACACAAAAATCTCCGCATTACCTAAAACAGAAATTTTGTTAAAGCTCCAGAACTAAAGGAACTTGTAGCTGGAGATGGTGCAAGGATGACGCCAAGATGGGCATCATACCACCGGCCACTGGGGTCCAAGGAGGTTCTCCTAAAACACGTCAGCTGCAAGGCTGAGCTGAGCTCTGCCATTAGCTGCTACTAGACACCCTCTCTTCCCTGTACCACTGCTGTTTTCACATGTTTTACTTTGGCTTGTCATTGAGTATGTAACAGAGATGATGTCATTGAAATAGCTCGTTAGGCATATCTCCTCTTAACAATTTGGTTTTTAATGCCCCCTCTACCATTAATGCTGTTTTATGGCTCTAGGAAAGGGGAAGGTGAATACTGCCCAGAACAAAGAAGGTGGGAAAAAAGAGGAGATATGGTATAGATGCATCAGATGGAAAGGACAAGTTGAGGCCCTTTTGCCAGACAGAAAACAAAATATAGACATGATAAGACTACATTTCACATGCTGCTGATCTTTGGGGTTAACTCAGTGCTTATGGGAAATGGAGGAGAAATGAGAGTATAGAAAACCCAGAAAAAGGGAAGGGATTTCTATGATGCTTTTCTCCAACACAGGTGTCCAGAAGTAGAAGAGAAATGGCAATATGGAATATTTCAGAGGAGAAAAAGATAATGCAATTCCCTCTGCTTTCCTGTGTGTATGGCAGGGGAGGCAGCTGAGAGTACTGGCTGGAACACATGTGCTCAGGCGAAGGGCACAGTGTCTCTCTGGCAAGAGGATTGAGAGTAGGTGTTCAGCCTGCCAGATGGATGTGATTCACAGCCAGAGATGAGTGGATCAACAGCATAATGAGAGGTAATGTGAAGGCCCAGTTAGACAGGTCACACTGTGCTTGGACCACCCTGAGAGAAGAGATGACAGCCAAGAGCACTCTAACAATAGGTGGAGTGAGGGCAGAGGCTACTGCTGCCCAGACATGAGGGGCAATAAATTGCTGCTGCTTTTGGGGGTAAGAAGTTCCTGGAGGGCAGCACTTGGGTCAAAAGTCCTTCCTCCAACACCAAGCTTTTCCTTGCACTTAGAATATGTATTGGAAAAAGGAAGGGAAACCTTTGAAGGAGAGAAACAGTCTGGATATAGAGTTTGAAATTTAATTGATTATATACCTAAAATGAGTCAGAGGAGATTGAGTTACATTTAATTGGGAAGTTTAACTCTCCTCACTATCAATATGAAAGGTACCTTGCAAGAAGCCTCAGTTCCACAAGGTTGGAATTTAAAAAGTTTTTTCAATACATACAATAGATAGTGATCATATCAGAGTAATTAGCATATTCATCATCTGAAACGTTTGTCATTCCTTTATGTTGAGAACATTCGGTATCCTTCTAGCAATTTGATACTATGTATTATGGTTAACTCTGGTCATCCTGCAGTGCTATAGACCGGTGACAACTTATTCCTGAGGAAAGTTACTTTCAAAAAATGTTTTGAGATACAGTATCCACCACAAATAAATGTCTGTACTATAAATGGAATAGTTCACCTTTAACATTCTGGCAAATCCCAATCTTAGAAAATACCATGTGAACAATGTGGAAAACTATTTTTAATTCTCTAGTTGTTCCTTTAGAGCAACTGCATTGTAATCTTTCAGTATGTAATTACTGTTCATCATTCTGTTATGAAAAACTACCAACCAAGGCTGCTAGGGACTGATACTAGAAACAAGGTTTGACAATTTCCAACAAGTTAATGATTTTTAAAGTTCCTTCTACTTGTCGGTCCTTGTGGAATACTGACATTGATTTTGTTATTATGAAGAAGTGGCTGGGAAGTGGCTGTCTTTCCCACTTACTGCCTTGCATCACCCTTTAGTAGCTGAGATGTGGGAGAATGAAGGCTACATCAATGGGGAGACATTCTGCAGTTACGCACAGGTCAACAGTTATATTTCTCCTTGATAAGATGAGATGCAATGGGAATTTAAAGCAATGACCCCATTCAGATCTTTCAAAGACATTAATTGCCAACTTGGTTAGAGAGAGATCATGTAATCTGGGACTCAGATTACTGTAGGTCATCAAGGTGCCAGGTGCTGTGAGTGAGGGTCAAGTCAGGATCTGCATCTTTATTGGCCGTTTCTTTCCCTGTTGAATCCTTGGGACTCTAGATTTCTAAAGGCCAGGTTGATGATGGAACTAAATTAGCTATTGAAATCCCTTTTTATAAAACCATCCCTAATTAATGGTATGACAACATATACACCTATTTGCTATGTCTTAGTGGAGGGAGAGAACAACAATTTAGTGAGTACTTGCTATGTGCCAGATATTTTGTCAAGTGTGTTATTCATTCCCTCACTTAATTCTAGCAGTTGTGCAAGGTTGTATTATTCATTTTTTCAGAAGCTGAAACTAAGGGAGAGAGAGAATATGACTTGAGTGAAATCATCCAAGTAGAAAGTGATGGAGCAAGAATATAGCTCCTGTTATAAGAAAGTTCCTGTTCTTCTATTTCATACTTCTTTGATAGGAGCTGATTTTCTCACTATTCTGTGGTTTCCTTAACTATTAATGGTATAAATTTATGTGCATCTTTCTTTCTCTTTGATGGCAGCCTTGCTGATACATTTGCCTGAATTCAGTTGTGTAACTGTCTCAGGTACATGCTGGAGACATAAGGAATGACTGCCGTTTTGTGCACACACAGGACACAGTAATGAGTGGAGAATCCGTGACTGTGAGAACCAGTTGAGTAAAATTCAAGTACTAAGATGATGCAAACAAATTAGAAATGCTAAATGGAATACACAATGTTGAAAATACAAAATAGGGCTCACAGAAAGAATAATAGTCCCAGAAATTAAAATTAAATCTCAAAACTCAAAGATCTAAGCGACTGTGCTCATGCTTCAGCCTTTCTAAGACAGTACCAGGAATGAGTTCAAGTAACCTAGGAACTTAGATTTTAATGCTTACATGAGGGTGATAAATTAGGCCTCCAGCTCAAGTGAAGTGGGATGGTGGAACTGATCTTTCAGCATAAATACAAAGAGCCCTCAAATAGCAGTTTATTGCAGATATAACAAATAATGAAAGGATGGTCTAGAAAAAACTAGTCCCAGGCTCAGCTTGCTTGTCCATGCCTGTGCTATAAAAGGGGGAAAGTATCTTCATAGGGAACTAAAACCCCAGTTGTACATCATGGGGTTTGGAAGATAGGTTTCTATTATCCTCATAATCCAAAAGTCAGCAAGCCAAGAAATTAATAGGAGATGGTTGGTGATTCCCCTGGCACACTTGGCAAATATAAACACAAAGCTGCTTTGAAGGAACACGCCCACAATCCAAGTTATATGGAGTTTCCACAGGAAGCAGAACACAAAAGATGAGTGTGAGGAAGAAGAGCCAACACACTGGGGCGGTAAAGGCTCAAGGACCTGCTGAAGAGAAATTCAGAAACTAGAAGAAAGAGTTGAATAAATTATTCAAAATGCAGCATACATTTAAAAAAATAGATGAGAAATAAGAAAGAGATTAAAAGACTTGAAACATAGAATAAGAAGGTTTACTCAGTAGAATTTGAAGAACAAAGAATATAGAAAGAGAGAGGCAGCATTTAAAGAGATGGCCATAAATAGATAAAGGTATAAATTCGGGAGGCCGAGGTGGGTGGATCATGAGGTTAGGAGATCGAGAGCATCCTGGCCCATGGTGAAACCCCATCTCTATTAAAAATACAAAAATTAGCCAGGCATGGTGGTGCATGCCTATAATCCCAGCTGCTTGGGAGGCTGAGGCAGGAGAATCGCTTGAACCTGGGAGGCAGAGGAGGTTGTAGTGAGCCAAGATCGTGCCACTGCATTCCAGCCTGGTGACAGAGTGAGAATCTATCTAAAAAAAAAAAAAAAGCATAAATTCATATCTTAAAAACCACAATAAATCCCTATAAGCCTAATTTTTAAAAATCTCACTTCTGAACATATCATCATCCTGAAATTTCAGGCCATCAAGACAAATTCTTAAAATCAACTGTAGAGGAAAAGATGAAAAGCAACCATAGTGGAAAGATAAAAAACATAGAAAAACAGTTATGAATGACTATAGACTTCTCAAGATCAACAGTGGAGGCTGGGAGTCATTGGAATACTGGCTTCAGAGTGTTGACAGAAAATTGGAGATGTAGAACACTGTATACAGCTAAAGTGTTGTTCACGAGTCAGGGTGAAAAAACATATATTTGCAGAAATGACTAAAAGAGTTTAGCATTTAAAGACCCTGTCTTGAAGGACTACTGGAGGATGTACTACTACAGGAAGAAGGAACTTGAACCCAGAAAGAAGCAATAATGAACAACAAACAACAAAAAATTGGTAAACATGAGTAAATATAAATAAACATTGACTATACATTTTAAAAAATAATGCCCTCCTGTCTTGGGAGGGCAAACAAACAAAATGTCTAGAGTGGGTCATTGTAGTTGAACACATTTTAAAGCCCTTACTTTGTTCAGGTAGAAAATATAGTATTCAAACTAGCAGAGATATGAAATTGAATAAGAAAGTTTGATTTATTCAACAGAAAGCAAGAAAAAGAAAAAAAGAAAAAAGCATGGCAAAAAGAAAGAACAAAATAAGGTGTAGAAATAGATTTATATATACTCAGTAATCATAATAAATGTAAATAGTCTAAATTTACTAGTTAAGAGAACTTTCTGTTTACATTTTTCTAGAACTTAATGGCTCCTAAAGGTTGAAGGTAAATGGATAAAATAGGTAAATATCTCCTTTTTTTAAAGGTAGCATAGCTGTTATGAGTATTAGACACAGTAGACTTCTAGATGAAATGTATTTTTGAGGCTAAGGAGGGTTGGTAAATGATGATAAGGATCCCAGGTCCTTCTGACACCAAAGGCTACATCTTAGCAATTCTTGGTGTTGCCTCTCCCTAGTGACCAAAGTGCATGATGTCACACAATGATTTTGATTTTAATTCTTCTTATTTATTTTTTTATTGCATTTTAGGTTTTGGGGTACATGTGAAGAACATGCAAGATTGTTGCATAGGTACACACATGGCAGTGTGATTTGCTGCCTTCCTTCCCATCACCTGTATCTGGCATTTCTCCCCATGCTATCTCTCCCCAA